>VZQC01012607.1:679689-707850 GCA_009823505.1 Rhizomys pruinosus
GCGGCAGGTGCCGCCCCACCCCCCCCCCCCCGCCCGCCACCTGAGATTACGAGAAGGATCTGAAGGAGGCAAGCAAAGCACGCCTTCAACACAGGACTCACATCGGAATACAGGCAAGGGGGAAAGCCCATATGCCAGGATTCCCGAAGAAGGGACTACACTGGAAAGGGGCAGGATTAATCCCACGCCAAGCGTTACCAACCCTATTGACGACTCCTGCAGTGGGATCCCTCCTGGGGATGCCCCAGGACACAGACATCAGAAAAACAATTCGGAACATACTTAAAGAACTACTACAAGATGATAAAAACAAATTAAAGAACTAAGAAAAGAGAATGAGGAACTCAAGAAGGGTCTAGAGAGAGAGATGACAAGCTCCGGAAGGAAGTAGAAACACTGAAAAGATCCCATGCTGAAAAAGAAAAAGCAACCAACCAGCAAAACAAAAAGATCTACAAAAAGAGATCGAGAAGCTCCAAAAAGAAATCGAAACACTAAAGAAATTCAGAAGAGGAAAAGGAAAAAGAAATCAAACACTCTCATCATTCAAGAGGAAGGAAAGGAATGAAAAAGCCTCAGAAGCAGAATGGAGAAGCAGAACAAAGAATATCAGACCGTATTTGGTCTTTTCGAGACAGGGTCTCCCTGTAGTCCTAGCTGTCCTGGAACTCACTCTGTAGACCAGGCTGGCCTTGAACTCACAAAGATCCACCTGCCTCTGCCTCCCAAGTGCTAGGATTAAAGGCATGTGCCACCACGCCCGGCTAAATTTTTATTTATTTTCATGTGTGTGAATGTACTGTTTGCATGCAGGTTTGTGTACCTGTGTCGTGCAATGCCTTGGAGGTCAGAAGAGGGTGTCGGATTCCCCTGGAACTAGAGTTAAAGCCGGTTCTTGGCCGCCATGTGGGTGCTGGGTATTGAACCCGGGTCCTCTGCAAGAGCAGTCGACACTCTTAACAGCTAGGCTATCTCTCCAGCCCCAAAGTATTTTTATTATAGTCCATAAATTTCTTTACTTATTAAAAACTCTCTAAAATTTGGTTCATTTAAATCAAGAAGCAAACATTAACCAGTTGAAACCTATTTTTCTATCATATTTTATATCACCACTCCCCCCACATCATGTACTTGACATGTTGAAGGATCAGGACAGTTGTACTCTAATACTTTACATTCCCAAATTCCAAATTTTTTGTTTACTTCTTTGTGCAATCACTAGTTTGATCTTTTACTCCTTTATTTTTGAGACGTTCAATCTAACAGTCTAAATATTTGATTGGATTTTTGTTCTTCCTTTTTGACAAGTATTCTTCACGAGGGATGTGTGCTACACATCAATATTGATTACAACCCCCTGTGAGCAATTTAGCTCTCCATAAAATTTTTAAGGGTGAGCTTGGAGGGACACACTTAATCCTGAAGATCCTTTGTTTCTTCACACAGATGATGGAGATAGTTAGAAGTACATGCTTTGAAAACCTCCTGTAAATATTTAACCATGTAATCATAACACAAAATGTTAGCCGTGATTGTGAATAAGGCTTGCAAAGTGCTTAGTATAGTACACTGGTGTAGGACATTCATGTTAGCCATTATTAATACCTTTATAAATTATTTTGGTTGAATAAACCTGATGAATTTCACTGGTAGTATTGAATGATGAAATCCAATGGGGTATATGCCATAACACACTGAAGCTCAGAAAACAACAACAACAACAACAAAAAAACAACTCTTGGTAAATCTCAGTTTATTAGATTATACTCTTCAAGATGGCAGGAACTTGTTCATTCCTATGTTTACAGTATGTGTGGCTCGTAGTGTTGGCTGAGAAGAAGACTTTGCATAGACTGCAACTTCAAAATGGCTGCTCTCTCATGTCATAGCCAGCCGCATGCCTCAGCATATGTGACAGCCACACAGTCCCCTAGTTGACAGTTCTGGGCGTTTCTACTGCTGAACGCACTTAGGCCCTTTACTTTTTTTTTTTAACTTCTTTTTTTTTAATTTTATTTATTTCTTGTATGTGTATGAATGAACTGTCTGCATGCAAGTCTGTGCACCCGTGTCATGCAATGCCTCGGAGGTCAGAAGAGGGTGTCGGATTCCCCTGGAACTGGAGTTCTCCTGGAATTGGAGTTTCAGACGGTTCTTGGCCACCATGTGGGTGCTGGAGATCGAACCCGGGTCCTCTGCAAGAGTGGTCAGCGCTCTTAACCGCTAGGCCATCTCTCCAGCCCCAGGCCCTTTACTTTTTAGCAGCCTAAGTTGGACCAGGCTCTCCAGACTTTGTGTTTCCCTGTCTCTTATTGGAGGAATTTTCTATAATGTTGCACCCTGTATCAGGCTTTTCCTCTTTCCAACACTAGTCTCAGTCACTCTTTGCCACACGATTTGATGCTTTATAAATTTGTAGGTTGTCTTGATCTGACAGTTTCTTACCCTTTCATTTATTTCCTCCAATTAAGTCATCAAGTCTTTGAGGTCTACTGTGGTTGTTTGAGTGGGAAATGTCTCCCATACACTTAGATGTGTGAGTAGTTGGTACCTAGTTGGTGATTTGTTGATAGAGGTTTAGGAAGTGCTGCCTTGCTGGGGAAAAGCTTAGAGAGGTCATAGCCCTACCCCACCTCACTCTCTGCTTCCTGTTTGTGGATGAATATATGATCTCTCAGCTTCCTTCTCCTGCCTCCTGTGCTGCCATTCCTCCCCCCAATCCCCCCCNCTCCCCTTCCAGAAATGTAAAACTTTCTTTCGTAGCTTGCCTTCGGTCAGGGTGTTGTATCACCACAACAGTAAAGGAAATACATTGGAATGGCATGTTTTCCACCTTGCTTTTTCTATTTCCCTTTCCCAGCAGCCACCCCTAACTCAAACACCTGGCACAGAAACTGACACATCTTAGAGCCCATGTAAAACTTACCTACTCATCTAACTCTTGTTACACTTTTTGATGTATGTGTGCATCAACACAGGGCTAGGGAAGATTGGCTGGGGCTCTGCATACAGTCACCCCTTACCACACTGTATTAAGATCATATGGGAATGTGCCTATGCCCTTTGAACTAACAGAATGCTGGACTTTCACTTCTTTCATTTCTGTTAAATCAGTGTAAGGCTTGGTACATGGCCAATGTCCAATCAGAAATGATAGGCCAATCAACTTAATAAAAATTATATTTCGGCCGGGTGTGGTGGCGCACGCCTTTAATCCTAGCACTCGGGAGGCAAAGGCAGGCAGATCTTTGTGAGTTCAAGGCCAGCCTGGTCTACAGAGCGAGTTCCAGGCCAGCTGGGGCTACAGGGAGACCCTGTCTCGAAAAGACCAAAAATTTTATTTATTTATTTATTTATTTATTTATTTATTTGTTTGTTTATTTATTATTTAGACAGGGTCTCCCTGTAGCCCCAAATTGCTTCGAACTTGCTTCGTAGACCAGACTGGCCTCGATCTCATAGAGATCCACCTGTCTCTTCCTTCCAAGTGCTGAGATTAAGGCAGGCAGCACCATGCCCTGCTTTGATAAAAAAAATTTTCATGAAAACAGAAAGGAGCTGTTGGGGAATGGAAGGGAAGTAGGTATGTTTCTGAAGCTGAATGTGGGTAATGAAATAGTGACTATAAGCAGAGACCAATATTATGCATGTATGAAGATGTCATTATACACCCATTTTCTTTTTAATTTAATTTTTTATATATTTTTATTGAATTTTGTGTATTTCATGCAAAATGTCTTAATTATCTTTATGCCCCCCTGCCAGATTTCTGTACCATTATATATATCTGCATCCCACCAGATTTCATGTATTTGGTTATTTATGGCCTTTTGAGTTAGTATACCCAGACATCCTCAGTACAAATTCATCCACTGAGGATGAACATATATATATATATATATATATATGTTCATGCATCCATTTTCTGCAAACAACACAGTTTCATTTCTCTTTAAAGAGGGATAAAGATCCGTTGTGGATATGTAAAAAAAGTTTGATCAACTTTTTGGACTGACTTAGTCAACAAATTAAGATATAACGTTTGCATATGTAGGATCAATCTTTATGACAATATGAAACCTCTTTTGAGGAATCTAGAATAATTAGACCTATCATTGAAACGTACAAAGATTTAAGACAGTCATTGAGGACAGAGGTCTTATCTACTTAGGACCATTATAAAGCTTCCAAGGTTCTAAGCCTAAAGAAAAATCCTACTGGGCAAAAGAGAGAGCTATTTTGCAGCCTCTGGATAAATGGTTAATTCACACTCACAAGGCAGCACTTTCTTCTGGAAGCTGCACTGTTGCTCTGACTTCTCCACCCAGCAACCCAAACAGGCAACTTCAAACACTAGGAACACAGGAGTGAAATCCTCTCTATGTTGCCGATGCTTCTTGTATGCTTTGGAGTGGTATTCATCAAGACCAGGCTGAAGCATGTCAAGGTTATACTCCACACACCTTTCCCATAAGTCGGAGGCCAGGTATAAATCAGGCACCTCCGTGTCATCATCCAAGAGAAGATTTGACACTTTAGTATTTTATTTATTTTTTTTAAATTTTTTTATTAATTTTATTTATTTCTGTATGTGTATGAATGTACTGTCTGCATGCAAGTCTGTGCACCCGTGTCGTGCAACGCCGCGGAGTTCAGAAGAGGGTCTCGGATTCCCCTGGAACTGGAGTTCTCCTGGAATTGGAGTTTTAGACGGTTCTCAGCTGCCATGTGGGTGCTGGGGATCGAACCCGGGTCCTCTGTAAGAGCGGTCGGCGCTCTTAACCGCTAGGCCATCTCTCCAGCCCCGACACTTTAGTATTTTAAATACTAACATTTTGTGTTTGATGGTTCAGCCAAAGTCGGAGGCCAGGTATAAATCAGGCACCTCCGTGTCATCATCCAAGAGAAGATTTGACACTTTAGTATTTTAAATACTGACATTTTGTGTTTGATGGTTCAGCCAAATTAGGGCAACTGTGTTACCCAATTATTCTCATTTGAGTCCCCTCGGCAAAAATGTTTTTTTTTTGCATTTTAATTCACTTGACCATGGTCTGGCTTGGGAATAAAAAAGAAAAAAAATCTTCAAGAGTTGATAAACTTGGGGTTGGAGAGATGACTCAATAGTTAAAGGAACAGGCTGCTCTTGCAGAAGACCCAGGTTTTGTTCCCAGCATCCACATGGCAGCTAACAACTATCCTTAACTCTAGTTTCAGGGAATCCGACATCCTCTTTTATATGAGAATTCCATGTGTGGTGCACTTACAGGCAGGCACCCACACACATAAAGTTTAAAAATTAGATAAATTTATCTCAGCACTCGGGAGGCAGAAGCAGGTGGATCTCTGTGAACTCAAAGCCAGCCTGGTCTACAGAGTGAGTTCCAGTCCAGCTTGGGCTATAGGGAGACCTTGTCTCAAAATACCAAAAAATTAGATAAGTTTAAATTTAAAAAATTTAAGTGTTGGGAAAATTGACACTGATGATTTAACATAGTTTTGTTTATAGTTAACTGTCATGAGCCACAGTTAATTTAGAGAGTCATTATCCATTGTTCACTGAGTTTTATCTTTCTGAATTTCCAGTAATGTAGCATGATGTGTTACTAGGAAAAATAGCATGATTTTAATTACATTTTGGCATCTTGGAAAGAATATTTCACACTGTTTAACATCTGTAGTCAACAGATGTTTAAACAACTCCCTCAATGACTAGAATGTGGCAAAATGTGAAATTATTGGAACAGATTAAAATTCTAAATAAATTTCTGGGAACACGATATAGGCAGATGAATTACTTGTATGTGTTTTATATTAAATATTAAAATGTTGTTTATACTGTCCTATGAGATGACAGGTTTCAGGGAAAGAATAAGAATAGCCCAGAGGTATTTCAATCCTACCACACCAGAAATAATAAGTGAGCTTGTGTTTGTAGTCACCATCAACTGCAGGAAGGACCAGTTTTGAAGTGTTGCTCTTTGTTGTGGTCAACCCAGAGGCCAGCAGAAGCTAAGATTTAAAGCAGACATGTTGTCAATTCAGCTTCCTCTTTCTTTGACTCAGATCTCCAGCAGGCTAGATAAAGACAGATTCTAATATTAATACCTTCATCCTGACTTCAAAATAATAAAACTTCAGTTAATCCAGGCAAATATCAAGTCACATCTGCATGTATGTGCACACATGTGTTTGTGTGAATATGTGTATATCTGTCATCTATTTTATGAGCAGTGTACAGAAAGGGAAGAGGGGAGGTGGTGGCCTAACTAATGTTTGACTAACCATTTACCATGGCTAGCATGGTTTAGAGCTAAAATATTTCGTTTGAATCAGAGCTCTTAACAGTTTATTCCCACCAGTTCTTTAAGACAACTAAAAACTCTGGGCTTAATAAAGAATTATTCTAAAGTTACATCCCTTGTAAGAACACTATTCTTTTTTATTTTATTATGTATGAATGTTTTGCCTGCTTGCATGTAAGTGCATCTGTGTGTGTGCAGTATCCCAGGAGGCTAGAAGAGAGTGTCAGATCCCCTGGAACTGTAGTTACAAATGGTTATTACTCTCAGGGCTGGAGAGATAGCCTAGCGGTTAAGAGCACTGACTGCTCTTGCAGAGGACCCGGGTTCGATCCCCAGCACCCACATGGCGGCTAAGAACCATCTGTAACCCCAATTCCAGGAGAACTCCAGTTCCAGGGGAATCCGAGACCCTCTTCTGACCTCTGCAGCATTGCATGACACGGGTGCACAAACCTACATGCAGACAGTACACTCATACACATACAAAAATAAATAAAATTAAAAAAAAAAACAAATGGTTATTAGTCCCCATGTCGGTACAGGGAACCAAACCCAGATCCTCTCCAAGAGCAGGCAGTGCTCCTAACTGCTGAGCCATCTCTCCAGTCCATTATTTATTTTTATTAGCAAATTTTGTTTTTTCACCTTTCATACATGTATACTATGTATTGTGGTCACCCTTCTGTCCCCATCTGTTCCCATTTCTCTCCCTTTCCTACCATCCTTTTAAGAACTCTTGCTTGAGTTTCTATCCTGGTCTTCCCTGTGTGTCCTGTGGATTTGAGGCTCATGATTGGCAGCAACATAAACTATTACTTGAATTTCCAGCCAGCCAGATTTGGAAGTGCTAGCTCTGACAAATGCATGGGCTAGTTCCTTAAACCCTCCTTCTTTCTTTCCCTTCAAAGCCCCCCCCCCATATTATATGTTGATATGTTTCTTTTTTTTCTGGAGAATCCTAACACAGTCAATTGTATGTAGCTTCTGGATTCAGAGGAGGTGTCACCAGGCAGTCATAAATAAGTTTAGACTAAGAGAAGGGGACTAGGGTGGTCCATAAAGCAGGAACAGCAGCTTGTACAAAGAACAGGAGCTTAGGCTGTTCCATGGAGTCTAACATAGGCTCTAGCTTGAAGGTTATGTGTTGAAGGGCAGTGGGCACTAAAGTTTGATCAATTGGTGGGAAACTAGGCCCGATATATAGAAGAAGCTTATTCTTTTTTCCTTCATGTGGAGAACTTGGAATTACTGAATTTTTCATAGTGTATACATCTTTTCCGTAGCACTCTGCTAACAGAATCACTTCAGGCTGTCTCTGTCCTATCTTCTAATCTATAAGGGCACACGTTTTCTTGCTAAGTGGGAAGCCTACCAAATAAACCTAATAAGAATCACATTGAGGAGATCTTGAGAATGAATGAGTGTGAAGGCAAAGTCACATCACTGAGGGGAGAGGGAAGGGTTCCTTTATGTGGGAGCACACACAGGTGAACATTATCGTTAAGCGAATCACTGACCAGTTAGATGTGTGAACCTTTCCAGGATTGTTTAAATGAATAAGCCAGATCCATGTCTCATGGTTACAAATGGAGTTTGTGCAGAAGATCCTGCCACTTTCGAAAGGTCACTATCAATATGAGAAGGTAGGATACATCAATGGACACTAGAATCCATGCAGTCGCATGAACACTAGCAGTGGACAGCAAAAACAAAAACAAAACAAATCAAAGCTACATATTATTCTACTACTTGAAAATTATACAAAGCCAGGCCTAGTGTCACATGCTTTTAATCCCAGCACGTGGGAGGCAGAAGCAGGCAGATCTCTGTAAGACCGAGGCTAGCCTGGTCTGGATAGAGAGTTCCAAGCCAGTTGGTGCTACCCTGTCTCAAAAATAAAATGCAATTTAAGAAATCATATTCTCCTCTTTGACTCTTCATGATTTTTAGTGAACATGAATCTTTCTTTTCCTTTCCAAATGCCCTTAATGCTTTTTAGATGGTGAAGATTGCTGCAGTGATGTGAGACTTGCTGCAGTGATGATCTGAGGATGTGCTAGTGGCTGAGAGCTCTGTGTGCTTGTCTCTGTCACTCCCAGTGCTTCCTCCTGAAGTGCTATCTTGTAAGGTCAAATGTGACATCCAGTGTGGCTTTGCCTCCTTCTCCATACAGTCTCTTCTGAGCCCAGGAAGGGTCTTGAGTGTCAATGGTGTGTTCAGGCCAGGTCTCATGCTAGATGATGACCACCTCTCCACCTATAGTTTCTCCTCCTGTGAAATGTGCAGGTGATCTCACCGCCTTCGCCTGGGACATACTTTCCTTCCACATAGATGATTTCCAGGAAGATGTCAGGGCCATAGATAGGTGGGGATACAAAGCAGGCCTTCAGAGCAGCAGAAGCATTTGCAGACACCTTTGTAGACAGGGCTCTGGATGCTAAGGTCTTGGTCCAGAGAGTGGGAAGAGGGCTGTGGACCACATTTCTGGGAACGAAGAGTGATCTACTGTTCTTAGGCCTGGTATAGGGGCAGCTATGCTGAAGGGGTGAATGACCTGGCATTGTGGTCCACTCTGCCAATGCTCTGCCTTATGAGTATGAATCTTATTCCCCAAACTCAAATGTATGTTTTTTTTTTTTTTTTACAAAAAACCTGGGCCTATAACCATTTTCTTCATCCTATAAAGTGACTATGATTTGAGTGTCAGTCATATTATCACCCTCAAGGTTGTGCAAGAATCTTTTGGTTTTATGTACTATGTAGCCCAAGTCAGTTCTCCACTGCCCCTGAGCTTATCAATAGTATTTACTGTTGAGATGTCCATGTTCTCAGAGGACATGGTCTTTTCCAGTTCTGGCTTCAAAAATCCTTGGTGAGACTCCTGAGTCCAGCCTACCCGAAGCCTTCCCCTTCTCAAGAGTGTGCAGCATTCCTTTTCCATTACAAACCCCCTCCTCCCTCCCCAACAACTCCTCAATGGATAAAAAAATATGGAACTCAGGACCACAACCGGAAATATCCTGCTTCTGGGTCCATGACAAACATCTCCTTTGTGGCGAGAGGCAGCACAAATGCCTGACCATCTGCTGATACCAGAGAAAGGGAATATATACAGGGGTCACAAATGCAAGTTAATAGATCCAAATTATACTACCACATACTGTTGACAGTTTCACAAATATCTTTCTAGAATTTTCTTGTGCTAAAAATGCAAAATATCTATATGCAAGCTTTTCTTTTTTAAGCAAAAGAGGATCATACTATGTAAATATATTTGCAATTTTTTTCTTCTATTTAGTATACCATAGTTGTCTTTTCCAATTATCCTTATTTTGCTCAGTGGCATTGCATATGGCCCCCCTGATGAATACTCGGGTGGTTTCTCATGTTTTGCTCGCACAGTCAACCCTGTATTTTGCACACATGTGCAAGTACACATCCTTGTGTATTTTTTCTAACATTGCTTCCTGCAAGTAAAATGACTAAGTTAATTATGTGCTTAATATTTATTTGTTGGTTTGTTTGTACAGTACTGGAGCTCAAATCCCAGAGCTTTGCATGCAAGTCAAATGCTCTCCCTTTGAACTATAGCCTCAGGCCTCAACATTTTTTGAGACAGAGCCTCAAACTCCCTGCCAACTCTGGATCAGGAGTATGGGAATCACAAGAAGATGCCACCGTACCCAGCACCAATGACATAAATTTTAGGCATTCAGGTTTATTTGAAAACTGCAACATAGTTCTCCATTTCTGAGACTTGTGGGCCCTGGCTAGATCTGCTGGGTTGGTTAGTACATGTTGGTTTTCAAGGATGAGTTTCTCAATGTTCTATTTTTTTGTGAGTTTAATAAAGATAATGATCAAGGTGCAGAAATCATTCCAAACCTCTCTTCAAAGTGTCTCTGTGAGTAGGAAAAGTATTATTGAGATATCGAGATCCCGAGCTTTCTGACTATCCTCTTGAGGGACCACAGACACATGATTTCCCATGCTAGGTCTCGGTCATTTTTACAGTGGCGGAGAAAGGCAAATGCTGTCCTAGGAACTTTCTGGAGTTATATTGTAAGGGAGCTTGGCCAAGGAGGTCAGACCCATTTTTGTACACATTCTTAGAGTCCTCAATAAAAGAATTTACTGACAGACCCCGTAGGCCAATAAGCAAAAGTTTTATTTAGAAAAGGAAATGAGAATGTACATGGTGGGAACCAGAAACTTCGACCTCTACTTCAATCTTGCAGGGGAGGAGCCTGTTGGGGAAGGTGTAAGTGGTGTTTTTCTGGGTGAAGAAACTTAATTGAGGGATGTTGCTAAGGTGGAGCTTCTTCTTTTGATGTAAGTTAAGTCTTGAGGTTGCATCAAATCTGTGTCAGCCAAAATCATGTGCAGCTGGTGGCTGAAGTCAGGAATCGTGCCCAGTGGAATGAAATTCCCTTTAAGTGGATCCTTATTCATCTTAAAGTGATCACATGGGGAAGGTTTGAAGGACTGTGCATGCCGAGGAGTTTTTGCATTTGACAGCGGTTTGAAGACCCAGGATTGTATTCTGGAGAACAGAATACTTTCCTTTTTGATTGGACAATCAGAACTTGCAGTTGATTGCATTGAGAGAAAAACAAGGAGAGGAAAGTTTAACTAGGGATGATTCTAGTTAAATTCTTGCTTGCCTAGTATCTCTTTTTCATTACTACACATACAGATAGATGTCTTCTCTGAGTCCATAAATGTACAGGGTGCTAGACTGGTAACTAGAGTCAGCCTGTGGATGCATGGCAAACTTAGACATCGACCCTGCTACATCACTTCCATCTCTTCCTTTACATTTTAGCAATATTAAATTTGCTTGTTTGTGTTTCCCTAGAACCAGATCCTGGGACAATTCACACTTAAGCGTGTTCAATATGGAAAGTGAAAGACCAGTAAGGAATGGGGAAGCAACACGGTGAAAGGAGGTGGCCTGTGTAAGGTGTGCTCTCAAGCCAGCTGTCAATGAGTTTAACCCCAAAGGCAATGCGAATGCGAGGAAACACAGGCCTCAACCTGAAGAGCAAGGGAGCTGAAGTGTTTATGCTCCAACTCCCTTCAACACACCCCAGTGTACTAATGTGCTAGCTGCCAGCATATCTAGACTGCCATGCAAAGACAGAGCTATCCCCACTGGCCTAGAGAAAAGCTTCAGGTCAAGGGTTCCAGAAGGTTCTCCAGACATGGACACGGATGGCACAGCATGGAGTTTCCATCACATAGCAACCTGATATCTTTGAATCTGTCTCGATTTTACTCTTCTGTGTCTTTGCTCACCTTGTCTTTTCCCGTCTTTCTGGTTAATTTATAATCCATGGATTCATAGGTTTGTGTCTTGCCTCTGCTGCTTGCTAGCTGACTAACTTTGGGCACATTGCTTAAGCACTCCATGTCTCAGTCTCCTGGGTTTATAAGAGGCACGGGTGATTATTCTTGTCTCATAAAACAGTTGTTAGTATTAAAGGGCAATGGTGAAAAACACTTATAGCAGTGCTGGACACTAAATAAGACTTCAGTAAATGTTATAATGGTTATTATATTTTGTAGCTGTCAATAGCCACTTTGCATGAAAGTGCCTTAAAGAATCCATCCCTTGCCGGGCGTGGTGGCACACGCCTTTAATCCTAGCACTTGGGAGGCAGAGGCAGGCGGATCTCTGTGAGTTCAAGGCCGGCCTGGTCTACAGAGCGAGTTCCAGGACAGCTGGGGCTACAAGGAGACCCTGTCTCAAAAAGACCAAAAAAAAAAAAAAAAAAGAATCCATCCCTGAGACCCCAGGCTGGGTAAAGGGCTTGGCCTTCTTAATGGATCACAGTAACATTTTCATATGCACATTTGTCTTCTATGAAGAGTGAGTTCTCCAGGCATCTTTGTGGCTTATGCGGGTCTGCAGTCCATGTGATTAGCACAGGGCTCAGCTCACCATTTTGTGGGCAAGTAAAAAATTGACACCTTGATTTCACACACTCATTCTCAGATGAATCCTTTGTTTAAAACTTACGCTGAGTAAAATATGTTTCTCTAAAATGTAGTATAAACATTCTTGCCAGGTTTGGTGGCTCACACCTTTAATCCCAGAACGTAGGAGGCAGAGGCAGGCAGATCTCTGTGAGTTCAAGGCCAGCCTGGTCTACATAGCGAGTTCCAGGCCAGCTGAGGCTACAGGGAGACCCTGTCTAAAAAAATGTGTGTATACATGTATGTGTATGCAGATACATGCATGGGTATGCATGTGGAGGCCAGAGGACAACCTCAGGTGCTCCTGGGCACTAGGCACTATTGGTCTGGAACTCATCACATGGCCTAGACAACAATCCACTTGTTTACATCCCCCTAGAACTGGAAATAAGTATATGCCTCCAGCACCTGGATTTGTTTTCCCCAAAACATGGATTCTAGAAATTGAATTCAGGTCATCATGCTTGCAGAGAAAGCACTTCACCACTGAGCCATCTCTGTATTCTCTAAATAGCCTTTATTCTGATAACCACTGTACTCTCTTTGAAGTTAGTACACATACCACTTTTGATATTTTTGAAATCAGGTTGAAGCTGTCATAACACTAGTTTTTCATCTCATCTCCTTTTATTTCTGAAAGTAAGCTGTTAATAAGTAATGAACTCTGTTATTAAATTTGACAATGTGTGGTTTCAACCTCAAAGTATAGGGTAACTTGGAAACAGTTCTCAGTTCCTCTTTAAGAAGAGAGCAGATTCTTAGGATCCTTTGCTCATGTTATAGATCTCATTTTCTATCCTTCCAGCATAGTCCTAGCATCAGGCTCTTCTCACTCGACCTCGAGCCGTCTTATTTGGATCAAATCAAGCACAAACAGGGCAGAGTGGTAGAGTCTCAAATGGGCAGGGGCAAAAGGGCAATGGGAAAGCCAAACTGAACAGAGGTCTTAGGGCCAAGGCAAAGAAGCCAGATCAGATGTCAGAGGATGAGGTATCAAACAAAAGGGCAATAGTGGGCAAAGTTCAGGCTCGGAGTAAGAGAAACAAGAAAGTGGGAAGTGAGAACGTAGTGCAGTGTGCAGACCCAGCCAGGCCTTTATCCTCTTCTCAGTGACAGCTGCGTGTGGTTTGAGTTGGCTAAGAATGAACATCTCAAAATCAAAATTCAGAACAGTGGGACACTGAGAGAAGGTCTAGCCTTGGTGTCACATGGAAGCTGTTGGGGTGGTGGAAGAGAACACATTGACCGTGAAAGCAGGTCTGTGGGATTTTGCCTTATTCACTTTTGGCTAAAGAGAAAAGTAACTCTAGTTAGAAAAAAAATTTATGGCATTGGCCTTCTAATTGCACTGATGCAGAAAAAAAGTCTGTTAAAAAAAGCATGAAAAACAACCCCAGATTTGAATCTAAGCTCCTTGACTTGTTAATTGGGAGAATTTGGGGGACTTTAGATGTGCACTCTGCTGTAGAACTCTCCTCAACGTGAACGTTGCCATCTTGAAATCCGAGCAGCTGAAATTAGCATGGATGCTCACAAGACTGGGCCTGGTAACATTCTCTTGCGGAAGCTTGGACGGTTCATGAGGCACATCCCCAAGGATATATACATGATTAATAATTGCCAGTGTTGGTGGCGCATGCCTTTAATCCTAGCACTTGGGAGGCAGAGGCAGGCAGATTTCTGTGAGTTCAAAGCCAGCCTGGTCTGCAGAGGGAGCTCCAGGACAGCTAGGGCTACAGGGAGACCCTGTCTCGAAAAGACCAAAAAAAAAAAAAAAAAAAAAAAAAATTGCCAGCGTGAAAGGAGACTTCTTCTCTTTCTATGATAACCTTAGTCGTCTATGCTTTTGTAAGTTACACCGGCTTTTAAACCTCAGTCCGTTCACCAAAATAGCTTTTGGTTTCGAGATCGAATTTTTTTTGGGGGGGGGCGATGTTAATATCTGATTTGGGATAAATAGACATTCGTTAGGGAAAGTCACACTCCATGTAAGTTTTCATCATCATGTAACACAGAGAATATCCCCAAGCTGTTGCAAGAATCATTGCACTGATAAGATAATGAAAATAATAGCTGGGCATGGTGGCACATGCCTCTAATCCCAGCACTCGAGAGACAGAGGCAGGTGGATCTCTGTGAGTTCAAGGCCAGCCTGTCTACATATTGAGTTCCAGGCAGCCGGTAAAGGGAGACCCTGTTCTCAAAAAAAAAAAAAAAAAAAAAAAAGAAGAAAATAATATACCAGGCACAGTGTCAGGGCCTTTTACACACTGTTTTATAATCACCCTACAAGAAAAGTACCATTCTTAGTTACAGATGTAAATTGAATAACTTGTCCATACCCTATAGCTAGAGAAAATATGTGAGATGTCACACATGGTCCACAGTGGGTATTTAACATATATATGCTTTATTCTTTCTCTTGCCTACAGAGTTGGCCATAAATAATTTTTCAATTGTCTGGTTATTGAGGATTAAAACCCTTAGATGAACACTCCCTCTCTACAGAGCTAGGGTTCATTTCGCTATCATCATGATCTTTATGAATCCATGGAGATCACTACCTTATGAAATGTGTGGAATCCCTCTGCCGCCAGTGTTTCCCCCAGGGACTTCCGTCTCTGTTGGTTTGTGCCTGTTTCTCTCTGGTGACATTTCCTCTTTACCTGATTCCCAAGATAAATAGTTTCTCATTTGAACTTGAACAGCCTTAGAGAAAAATATAAAAATGAATCAATGCCCTGACAAGGTTTGTAAATACAATCCTTCAGCATTGCATGAATGACACCTCTTCTATCCAGTTGTCATGGAAGTAGGGGCACCGTGAGGAAGAGAGCCAGAAGGGAGAGCCTGTGTTGGCACATGAGGGAGGTCTCATGCATGATGGAGATGACTTTAGCCTTATAGCACCCGAGTCCTAGTGTGGAAAAGTTCAAGTAGAGAGATGCCGTTGTATGGGGCCTGCAGGAGCTGTAAGCAGGACACGGGAGCCTTTCATTCAGGATGGGTAACTGGGAGTCCTGTTAGAGAACAGCCACAGAAGAAATCTCCCTCCTTATGGCCTTATGTGAAAAAGAAGTCAATGATACTTGGGAACTTTGAGCTGGCTTCTGAGGAGAGGTTAAGGCTGGAGTCTTGTGGTCACCTCCTTCCTCAAAAGCCAGCAACCAGGGACTGACTGTAGCCTGTTTGGGATTTGCATATAACTGTCTACAAAACTTTTTTACTTCGAGCTGGGATCGGTGGTGCACGCCTTTAATCCCAGCACTCGGGAGGCAGAGGCAGGTGGGTCTCTGTGGGTTCAAAGCCAGCCTGGTCTACATAGCAAGTTCCAGGACAGCTGGGGCTACCTACAGGGAGACCCTGTCTCAAAAAGACCAAAAAAAAAAATTTTTTTTTACTTTGTTGTAACATTTTATATGAAAGACTTCACATCAAAGTTCGAATTTCTGGCTTCTCTTGAAAATTCATATTTGATAATCCTGGAATGGCATTCCATAGGCAAGAAGAGACTGGATTTAAAGATATCTCTTCTGATGGGGCAAGCTCTGTCCTGCATACCGCAGTTCCCTCGTGGTCTCAAACTCAGACTACCTGTCTGGTCCCTGGAGCGTTTGAATTTTGAAAGAATAAAAGGGAAGGAAAAGGACAATGGGACGAAAGTTCGAAGCTGACCTAGTTTATAATGTAAAAAAAAAAGAGCCTTTATGTAATTATTGCCTTTTTACATTATTGTTATAGTTTTACAGAGAGAAAACTGGAAACTGGAGTTTATAATATGCTCAAACTCACTCACATGATTGGTGTGTGTGGGGGGTGGCACCATAATTTGAAGTTGGGTGTCTGTGTTCCAAGTTGCATGACCATAAAACTGCATTCTGCCTTTTTATACAATGGCCTCACCTGGAATTTCCTTCCCCTAGCGGAGGACGGCCACATGTTTCTGTAACCTTAGAGCACTTGATGACTTGTCAGATATCACTGACTTAAGATCTCAGTTGCCATTTGTAACACCAGGAACATCCAAGGAGAGTCTTATTTCTTTCTTCTACTGGCTGGCCTCCTTTCTGAGCTCTGAATCCCTAATCAGAATGTAGGCAATAGTTTCAAATAGAATAAGAGAAACTTCTTTGTATATCGCCAAGGTTACCATTTGCATTAAGGCAAGAGAGGTTGGACAACTCTCAGTTCGGCAATTCAGCAGCCATCTGTACTTCACATCACTGGCCTGGATTTTCAGCTTCATTAAATTCTTTCAGGTCATCTGGTCCCAATCTTTGTGGTTGCCTGAGTGCATATTTATGTCCCATGAGTTATTACCGTTTCTAACCTGTGCTTTACTGCTCCCACTTCCTCCTCACCCTTAATTACTCTTGCAGTACTTCTGTTATTATTTTAAAAGTTTTCCCTCTCCCAATTATTTCCGAGGGCCAACAGAAGTTGCCGCATGTATGCCCGACACTTTGCCCTCTGGGTTTCTATACGGAATCTACCTCATTCTGCCAAATCTCCTTTGCAATATGCTTTTGCTGGACACTACAGTGTTCTCCATGAAACCACTGCCAGGAAGTATTAAGGTCATATGGGCCTCCATGCAGTGGTAGACAGAATGAATGTTTTTGTTTCCTCTGTCGAGTTTCAGTGTGGTGGAAAAGTGCTGGTAGCTCAACGAATTAGAGTCTTAGCTTGAGTGGCTCTTATCTCAGAACTCCTTTGCCCATACAGAACCTCTTATTTTGTTCCATAGGATTCAGCGGATAACACGAGGAAGAGGGCTGGAAATCCAGTACTAAGTTATGGTCTGTTTCAGTCCTTTGAGTGCTAAGTCTTCATTGCTATGTAGACTGTATGCATAATGCCCTATCCCACAGAACGTTTTCTCCAAGATGGTTCTTTCTTCCCCTCTTTAAACTCTTTGTTATTTATCTGCATTGAACAGGATGATAATTAAGTGATGTTGCTCAGAGTTAAGTTGGAACCCCTGGAATCTTAGGTGGAAGCATTTATAGTTGTGTATCCTTAAAGCCCAAATCATCTGAAATAGGTTTATCACATACAGCCTCAGTCCAGATGCAGGATGGCTTAAGTGTTCCTTTGGGTGCTTGCTATACAGCTTTGGTGTCCTCTTTACTAAATAAGCAAGCCTTGTGACTCAAATGAGATTTAGGGGGTTGGATTTCAGCAAGATATGTACTGGGAAATATAGGATATAGTATTGTGAATCAGGCAGCGAGACTGTCTTGCCCAGCAGTGCTGTAATAAATTTGGCCGATTAACATTTGACTTGGGTCTGGTGGTCTTTCCCAGTATTCTCAAACTTTGTAACAGTACCATAGACACAGATGGACTAAGTGCAAGTTCTTGTGTCAGCTTAAGCAGTAAGCAGGAAACAGAAATAGAATCCAAGGAGAGGGCTATCAATAAATCTTCAGAAGAGATGGAAGCAATGAACATGGTCTTGTTTCCATGTTCCTCTGCAGACTGTTTTCTTCCTTTTTATCTGAAAACTGTCTCCTTTATCCCCCTCCTCCCCCTTGGTCAGAGTGGCATATACATAGTCCATTAGTCTTAGGTTTACATAGAATAACTTTTGAAAGATGTATGACTTGTCATAGCTATTTAAATCTCAAATTAGAGTTCCCAGGAGGGAGAACTTTATTGCTTCTGTTAAGGTAGCTCAGGGGTCACCTCTCCTCCAGTCAGCTCTGCCCTAACTACCAACTCTGCACTTATGGATTATGGATAGTTCACAGAGAAGGCCATAACACCTATATAGCTGCAAACACATCCATTCTACCACATCCCAAGCTTTTCTCAACTTATATTCACCTGTACCTTTGTGAGTAGATGTTGAGGGGCAAAGGAGCCATTCTCAAGAGAGACAGTGAAGTGTGGCAGGTGGAAGCTCATTCTTTATTGAGCATTTTGTTTGCACCAAGCACTGGATTAAGTGCATGGCAGGGTGAACTCACCGTGTTGCATTACATACAACAAGACCTTGCCAGTACTTATTGTTATGAGCCTCATTCCACAATGGGAAACATCAGCCTTGGGCAGCTGGCTGGACCAAATTTATGCAGTAATCACAGCCCTGACAAAAATTGATCTTTAATCCCCAGATCCACACATCCACGATTTCAGAACTCGAGGTTGCCACTGCCTATGTTTGCAGGCTAATAGTGAGCTTTGATTTCCTTGTCTAGAAATGGAAATAAAAATAACGACCATAATTGTTGCTGGAAGAGATGTCTCAGCAGTTAAGAGCACACGGTAGCTAACAGTCATCATTTCTAGTTCCAGGGGATCTCACACCTTCTTCTGACCTCCATGCAAATTATAGAACCTGGGTGCATTTAAAGACAGGCAGGCAATATACTCATACACATAAAAAATAACTATCATATTTAAAATGCTTAAGCTTGGGCTTTCCTGCTGAATTCAAGCATATGTGGTCTTCTTACTATCCTTGACTTCAACAAAAACTTCCAGAGCTCCACTGATTTCCACAGAATGCTGAGTTCAGATGAACAGTTCTGAAAAAGTGTTTTAGGAAGCAGGGTCTGGACCTCAACTGCTGGAAATCAAGCAAGTGTTTTGCAATTCCAAATCAGTTTTCCCATATGTAAAATAATATGTAGCATTGGTGGTGACATATGTATGTTCTAAAGATTAAGGTAAATGCATGGGAAATGTTTTAGAAACTCTAAGGCTAGATTAATACTGAGGGAGAGAGAGTCCTGGAGTGGACTTGACCTGTGGTTTGGTTTTCAGAAAGCTCATTGTTTGCCCAGTGTATTAGTCAGGGTTCTCTAAAGAAACAGAAGCAACAGGACGAATATATAGCTATATACAATTTATTGATTTGCTCACGTGACAGAGTTCAAGGAGTCCAACAGTAGCTGCACCACACTGGAAAGGCCGAGAATCCAGGGAACTGCTCAGTCTGCAAGGCTGGATGTCTCAGTAGTCCCAATCTAGTGCTGAAGGCCCAAATGGATTCCAGGAGATCTGCTGGTCTCAGCACATGCTGGGATCCGAAAGGTTGATCACAGCAGCAAGACAAACTTACCAGATGAGAGAGGCAAGCCGCAGGAGAAAAGGGACCAGCTCCCTCTGCTGTGGCCTTAAATACTGCCTGCCTGCAGAAGGTAATGCCCACATTTGGGGTGGGCCATCAGGGTTGAGGTGGTCCAATCAGAAGACCCTTTTTCTCTTATTTGTTCCTTAGTCCAGTCAAGTTGACACCCAGGATTAACCATCACACCCAGCATTTGCGTACTCTTAATTTGTAGCTGCAAGTGTTTATGCTTCTTATTATTTAAGTGGCAGGAGTTCTAAGCTTAGGGTGTGCCTTTTAAATTTCTTTACAGAGCTAAAAGATGAAGGGTGCCTCCCAAATGTTAGATATACAGACAAAGTTCAGCTTTTCTCCGCTCTTGTCCTTTGGTGTTTTGTTGTAGTTTTATTTTCAATATTCTGGAGACTTCCTAACAATGGTGGAAAAGCCTTTGAAAACTCTTGAAAAGCCCTCTCTAAAATACAAAGTATTATTTACAGGTTGTGCCCTTACCACTAATACCATGCAAATTTATGAACGCTAAAGCAAGGAAGAACTATAAGCAAACATCCTACTATTTCTGTTTTTGTTCTTTACATTTGGCAAAGGCATCCTGTGTAGATCATATTACTACATTTCTGTATCCTGTGGGCCTTAAGGCACATCTTGAGATATCAAAAGAAAAAGAAAAATATATATAACAACACAGAATCACGAAATGTTAGAGCTTAAAGATCATTATGTTCAGCCCTGTCGTGTTACGGATGAGGAGATGTCTAAGAGACATGAGGTGGCTTGCCCAAGGTCACAGAGCAGAGCAATAATCTTTCGCTAACGAGAACTTTCCCTCTGAAATATTTTGATGTCTTCAGTGTTGTTGACATTTCCTTGGAAAGAGAACAATTTTTGAAATGAATCTTTTCTTCCCAGGGCCAATGCGCTGGATCTCAGGCTCAAGGATGGGGATTGTAGAAAGAAGCTAGTGGACAGAAATTAACAAAAGACTCTCTCCCAGTGCAGTTTGATAGTTTACAACAAATATACCCTTTAAAAAAATTTATTTATTATGTGTATGAGTGTACTGTCTGCATGTAGGTTGGGGCACCTGTGTCATGCAATGCCGAGGAGGTCAGAAGAGGGCATCAGTTTCCCCTAGAATTGGAGTTAAAGACAGTTCTTAGCCACCATGTGGGTGCTGGGAATTGAACCTGGGTCCTCTGCAAGAGCAGTTGGCACTCTTAACCGCTGAGCCATCCATCTCTCCAGCTCCCACATATACCCTTTATAGAGCAATAAAGATACATTGAACCAAGTGGATTCCTTTAAATAAAATGATCAGGTCACTTTAATTAAATAATTTCAGATTTGTCTTATGCTTAAAGTTCACATAAAGCTACTGGAGGACTTAACATCTCTTCAGCAGAGTTGAAAGGAATAATGGAGATGACAGTGTATCCTTCATACTACTGTTGAGGATGTGAAGCTCAGAATATACATAACCGTTTTGAAGAACATAGTACCAGGTAAAGGCAGAACTTGTGATTAGACCTTTGAGTCATTATTTGAATATATAAGTAAGCTGTGGTTTGCAGAAGAACCTAGCTTCTAAAAAATGGATCACAGAGTTTCAATAGATTTCCAGCATACTATTTCAAGAGTTCAAATCCATGGAATATTTAGAAGCCAACAAGAACCTTAAGATGTTGAAATCTAGAAACCTAACCAAGGTCTGACTGTGTCTCCCCAAATCCATGTATTGGAAATTTAATCTCCAATGCAACTGTGTTGGTGGGTGGGACTTTTGTTATTGTTCGGGTCCTGAGGGTTGTGTATTAATGAATAGATTAGTATCACTATACAAGGATTTAACAGAGGGAGTTACGTTGCTTTTCACTCATCTGTCCCTTTACCATGTGACGACATCCTCCTGGGGTATGTGGCATCAGTATGGCATCTTAGAGGCAGAAAACAGCCCTGACCACAGGACTTAACCTGCTGATGTCTTGATCTCAAATTCCCCTGCTTTCAGAACTATTAGAAGTACATTTTTGTATTTTATAAGTTGTCTAGTCTTGGGTCTTCTGTTATAGCAGTGAAAATGTACTACAGCATTCCTTGCATAGAAGAGACCCAGGTTAAAAGAAGTGAGGTGACTTGCCCAACTTACATAGCCAGAAGGGGTCAGAGCAAGGTTGAGGATTCCAGGGTGCTGACTCTCAGGACCATACTTTCTCCATGTACATGCTCATCCTTATTTCTCAAAGTCTCTATTTCAAGAATCCATCCCTTTACAGTAACATATACTAAAAGGAATTCCACTTCACAATGCCTGGAAGAGCTTCAAGTGGAATGTATCCAAACCAAGAAGAACCAAGTGCTTAGTTTTATTCCGAGTAGTATAATTCAGGTTATTGTATAGCAGAGATGGGGATATATAAGACTGGCCAATGTATAAGACTGACTCTGCTTCAGCAAGCACTTTATCTTTTTGTACCCACTAAGTGCATTCACTCATCTCAATGAAACCAGAACCCTGAAGACTGAAAGAAGAATTGGAATCCTGGTAAAGTTATAACCAGCCCAGGTAGATCCTAAGCCACCAATATGGTGGATCTGAGACTTGTGTAAGTGTGTACACATGTGTGAAAGCATGTTGCAAATTATTATAAAAAGTGCAAAGGAAAAGATACAAAAGATATCCATAAGTTTTCTCCATATCACCCTGTTCTTTCTCTTCTGTCTTGAATTAGACTCAGAGAATAACACTGGTCTAAATATCCAGCAACTTCTCATAGTTTTCAACCTTGCTTTCCTGATAAAACCATGCGGGAGTTTTCAAAATAATATTGACACCTAACCTTTACTACCAGAGATTCTGATTCTCTTGTTCTGGGGTACGGTTTAGGGATCATGGTCTTTCTTTGTAAACTCCTAGATGTTTAACACGCAACTGGAGCAGAGACTTGCTCATACTTTTAAATTAGATTTTCCTTATTGCTAATTACTTTGTAGCCACTCAGGGCTAACTATACTTGTGATGTGGTCTTAGAATGTGCCCATTCAATTGTTGAATGCTTTCTAGTAAATGGATAGATGGATTGTGGTGGGTGAGTAGATTGACTGGAAGTGTCCACTGCCTTAGAAAAGCCTATGTATGGTAAAATCAGGTGGTTGATCACCTGTACAAATAAGTTCTGTCCAGTAAAGAGTGACTTTTTTCTTGGGAAAATTCTTAAGGACTCATAGAAGTCTTTGAAGATTCTGTTACATGTGGGAATATTTTCTTTGGGGAAAAGTTTTCCTTTGTAAAGAGAGACCAGTTTAATTGCACAGTTGCTTTGGTAAGTTCACAAAGGTGCATGAACAAGCTTTGGACTACGTCTGAGTTTGGAGGATGGAGGCTCCCTCCACAGGAAAGTGGGAGCACAGAGCAAGGCTGAATGCTATGGAGGAAAAGAGTCACAAGAATGCTTAGCAATTTTTTTTTAATTTTTTAATTTTATTTTATTTATTTATGTGTATGAATGTACTGTTTTGCGTGTAGGTCTGTGCACCCGTGTCGTGCAATGCCGCGGAGGTCAGAAGAGGGTTTCGGAATCCCCTGGAACTGGAGTTCTCCTGGAATTGGAGTTACAGACGGTTCTCAGCCGCCATGTGGGTGCTGGGGATCGAATCCGGGTCCTCTGCAAGAGCAGTTGGCGCTCTTAACCGCTAGGCCATCTCTCCAGCCCCCTTAGCAATTTTTTTTAACCAAGAGAAGAAGCTCACAAGCGATCTTAAATAAGAACTTATACAAGTGTTAGGCATTATGGAAAGTAAACCCACTATTCAGGTTTATTAAGAAATGTTGAATATTGTTCATGAGTGGTTTATTGAGAGTGAAAATACAAAGAAGTACCGAGTTTCACATTGAGAAGGTGTAGATAGGTCTACCACCTTCTGAGAGGGTTGTCAGATATTGACAATCAAAGTCCAGGGCATGTGGTAAAGTATTGTGAAATGCTGTCTAAGACCCACCTTATATTGAAGACTTGTCAGGTGATAGCTGTTGGGAGAAAAAAATAATTCTTCCTTAAGGGTGTTTGCATTGGTAGGTTTCTCATGCTCCATGCCTGGTCCTACACCCAGGCACACTGGATAGTACTAATTCAACTCAGTGGCTTATCAAAACAAAAATGACATGAACTTGGAAAGGGTCATGTTATGGAGGATGCAGGGTGGGTGAGTTGGAGGAGGGAAATGAGATGTGGATATGATCATATTTCATTATATACACATTTTAAATTCTCAAGAATAAAGAAAAAATTATAATTAAACAAGTGTAAAACTCCTAGTGGACTCTGAATTAAATGAACATGAATAATAAATATGCTCTAGATTAGTGTTTCATCATTATGGTGAAATACCTGGTATATTAGTTTTTTCATTGCTGTGAGCAAATACATGAGAAGGGTATCTTTAAAAAGGAAAGGTTTACTTCGGCTTGCAGTTTGAGGGCAGAGAGTTCATCATGCAGAAAAAGCGTGACAGCAGGAGCATGAGGGAGCTGGCCACACTGCGGCCACACGCAGGAGGCAGAGACAAATGCCAGCACTCCGTGCGCTTCTTCCCACCTCAGTTAACCCAGCCAGGAAATGCTCTCACACACATGCCCAGAGCTTGTTTCCAAGTGATTCCATACCTGTCAAGTTCATAACCCACATTAGCCACACCTGGCAAAAGGCTGTCTGTGAAGAGGTTTTTGTTAGCTCATGGTTTTAGAAGCTGAATTGGAAGGAGTATACCACGGGCTCTGGTGAGGACCTCTTGGAAAATGGCAGACTACAGCAAGGAGGAAGCATCACATCTCTAGGCAAGAAGCAGTGACAGCTGGGTGCAGCAAGACTTAGGCTTTTGTAACAATTTTCTTTCTAGAACCAACCAAGGTCTTATGAAAAATACATAAACTCTTTCAAGGCTATGACCTCAGTTGCACTGAGGACTTTCCACTACACTCATATGTTGGGAGGCTTGGTTCCCAAGGTGGCCCTTGTATGGACATCCACACTTCAGCCTGTTCTACTTAGTGTTGGGGAATACTTATATGAAGCAGTTGTTCATCTGAAATTCCAGCATCATCGAGTGTACTGTATTTTACCTGGAAGTCCAACTGTGGCTTATGGTTGGGTACAGTTTTTATGATCAGAAAAACAGGCAGAAAATGAACAAAGGCACAGATGTAGTATAGAGTACACGTGGAATAGGAAGTAGAGTGGAAGTGCAGTGTAAGGTATGCTAGAATTTTCCAGATAGTCAACGAGGAAAATAACCCAAAGCCACATCACAGAAAGTTTTCAGTGTGACTGTGATGTGTGCTGACAGTATGATCTATTCCATACATTAAAGGGAGAGAAACTATAGCCATCCATCCATCCATCTACCCACCCACCCACCCACCCATCCATCCATCCATCCACCCACCCTACCCACCCACACACCCCACATCCACCATCCATCCATCCACCACCCACCCATCATCCCCAACCCCCCCATCCACCCCCCCCCCACACCTCCATCCACCCACACCACCCAAATCCATACCACCCAACACCCACCCATCCATAAGGTATAGCACATGCCCTCTGAAATTTATATTCTGACTATGTTAATAAGTTTCTTTAACTCGTAGTCTCTATTAGTCTTAGTTTCATGATAAATGAGCATAATTAGAGATGTACATTTCTCGCTGACATACAACCATCAAGCAGGTGATGCCACCCTGAATATTTTGGAGAGAGAGTCATTTGGAAGTTCTAATTTATACCCTTGTTGCCTTAAACCATTTCTCTCATTCTGTTTCATTCCTTGCAAAAGCACTGGACTTTACTACCACATAGTTCCCCTTGAGTAAAGACCGCATCCCCATCTTTTCTTCCAAATGAGCACATTTATATATAGATGAATGTTGGGACTTGCATGATGTGTTACAAAGTGTTTTCAATGAACCAGGAGAAAGATCATTCAACCATCATGGAAGAATAGAGAAAAGCAACCACTGATAAAAGGTGACAGATAAGGAGACCACTAGAAGGTTGCTGGATTCCAGGTGAGGTATACTAATGAACACCTTAAGTGGAGTAGTGGAAAGGAAAGCTGAAAATGGAAGGGAAAGATAAAAAGAAATAACCCAGAAATACAAACAAAGGGAAATTCTGACACCTGCATTTTGATCTCCTTGACATTGCTCCCATTTCCTCTAGGGACATGTCCCGGATAAGGTTGAAATCAGACTCTCCTTGGAAGTTTCAAATGACACCACCCCTAACTTTCCATTGGATAAGGGATGGCCCAAAATAGCCTCTGGTCCCACAGTCGGGTGATTACTGGGACTGAGATTCCTGCTCTGAAAACACAGGGAAGAAGCCAGGCATTTGCCCACTTACCCTCTTCAGCAGCTGACCCAGGGCATTGGCACCCCGGTGCCTGCTGACGCAGAGCATCTGCCAAATTCGATTAGTCTCATGGCTAGCCTAAGCCAGGCATGTCCTGCATTGCTGCTAAAAGAAGCCCTCCAGAAGGAGTTTGGGGGCTCGGAGATTCTTTTCCCCTAGTACTACATGTGAATCACTATTGGTTGCTTGGCAGTTTGGGGTAGAAGTGGGGAACAGATAAAACTATTAGAAAGAGTAGAAGACAAACCCAAATGTTATTTTAATGGTTGCCTTTGAAGACAGAGAACTCGAAATAATCATGAATTTGTTTTTCATTGTTTCAACTGATAGCAGTCTTTCAGAGACCAGCATTCATATAGTGGCATTGGGGTGTATTGGAGGCTGAGTAGCTGACATTTGAGAGCCCGTGCAGCTCTGTTCTTTGCACTCTGGGGCCAGCAGATTCTCATCCGCAGACTCAGCCCTCCTATAGCCTTCGGTGCCTGTCTTGTTTCTGATCAGGGAATCTGAAGGAATTGAAAGACGTTGGCCCAAGACCTCAGTGTTAGATGGAACTCGCTGGTGTCCCATGAGGACTCCAGAAGTTGATTTCAGTATCTACAATGGTCCTTTCTTATTTCTGTGGTATGCAGATTAGTCACTTTCTTCTAAGACTAGTGTTCTCTTTGCTTAATTCTCAGTCATTAGGATCCCATGATCCTAGCCCTGAGCTCAGAGCCTTGCTTCTTCGTCGTCCGAATTCTCTATTTACTCTGCCTCCTGCTCACCAGAGGAAGAGGAGCCATACGGTAGCCCTTCTGCCTTGGTTGGCCGTACACTGGGAAGATCTTTTTTATTTTTTATTATTTATTTATTTATTTATTTATTTATTTATTTATTTTTGTGGTCTTTTCAAGACAGGGTCTTCCTGTAGCTCCAGCTGTCCTGGAATTCACTCTGTAGACCAGGCTGGCCTTGAACTCACAAAGATTCGCCTGCCTCTGCCTCTCAAGTGTTAGGATTAAAGGCGTGCGCTCCCATGCCCAGCGGGAAGATCTTTTTTAAAAACAGGTGTCTGGGTTTGTCATAGACTTGCCTGGGTTGAACTTGTTCATAGGTAATTTTTAAAATTCTCTTTGTGATTCAAATGTACAGGTCAAAATTGAGACCTTTTAGTCTGGAGGTTAAGATTAGAGCTTTGCAGTAATAGACATGTGGTTTCAAATTTGACCATACTATTTATTAATTGGGTGACCTCAGGCAAGTTATTTAGGCTCCTGTGCTGTCACTGTCCTTGTCTGCAAAGTTACAGTGCCACGTGGTTGGTAAATATTTTACAGAGCATGCAAAGCAGTTAGCATGACATCAGATACAGATTAGGGATATTGCCAAATTCTTGTCTTGTGGGTATTCAGCCAGTGCCTAGAGGAGTCACCCTTTACTGGTTTCTCACATACAGGTTATCTATCTGACATGGATGTCACTCTTGAGGTACGTGTCTATAGAACATGTACCATCCTTTCACACTTAACTTCTGTTCAGTTTCGGGGACACAATTCTCAGCACATTGACTTTCGTACTTGAACTACCCCTCCATCTATAGGATCTATTTTCAAAAAACCTGGTAAACTAGAAAAGCAAACCACATCCATCTTTTGGGTTGGTATTAGTCAACTGGCAGTGATTATACAGAACTACAGAACGTGACCTTGAGAAAAATTCTGAGACTAGAACTGGACTCAGCAAAGTCTTGTCAGAGATGTATGGCATATGTGGAAGGGTTTCAGGGGGATGTCTAAGACTATTGCAGACTTATTAGGGCTTGATTGATCGTTTTTCTCTTCCCCACTAATTTCAAATACAAAATGACTTAAGTAATGACCTAGGAGGGCAGGGGATGACAGAACTTGGTTGTAGAATACTTACCTAGAATGCATGAAGCCAATCTCTAGTACCATGAAAACAAAAAGCATTGACCTAGGGCATTGATTGTGCAGTCCTGAGTTTAGCAAGTGTTCCCAGAATATTTGATCTGCCCAATCCCAGCGAGTCACAGGAAGCCTTTCAACTGTGTTACGAAGCAGAAGCAATGGCAGTCTTCCCATTCCTAGATATGGCAAATAGCTGCCATAAAGCACTGCTGCCATAAACAACCCTGACTTCGGGTTGTTTATCACACAGCAGTATCACAGCCCATTTGCTTGTTAACCCTTAAGAGAGCCAGCCAGTGCTTTCCTGAATTTTAAAAAGATAAGAGCCACCAGTAGTGTTCTTCCTTTCTGATGGAAGCCCCAATCTGACATATAACATCCGTCCTTCCCTTCCCTTCCCTTCCCTTCCCTTCCCTTCCCTTCCCTTCCCTTCCCTTCCCTTCCCTTCCCTTCCCTTCCCTTCCTTCCCCTTCCCCTTC